>JBBBDQ010002188.1:840000-882500 GCA_037127315.1 Ascarosepion bandense
CCGGCAGGATTTTCCTAACAAGATTTAAAAATAAAACAAAATTGGTATGAACCAACTAATGTCCATAAAACATTCAGAATAGGCCTAACAAGATTTTCACAATAAAACAATAAAATTTGTATGAACCAACTGATGTCCAAGATTTCTTGAATATTCAGGCCAGTAAATATGCATAAATATACTGTTTAATTATAAAAAGCAGAGTGTCTGCTCAAATATGAGTATCCATATTGTATTGTCATTTGTTTTATTAGAACACACACAATTTATTGAGGTGTTGGTATCACACAGTTGAATATATTTTGATCTTGGTATAGTCATTTAGTTACTCCTAATACAATTGATCCACGGTAGATTCACAGTTGGATCACTAAATGGGTTCGTTTTTCGCTGAACTCCGATTACTCACTATTTGCTCAATGTTATTCACTGTAACACACATCCCCCCCCAGACTTCTGTCTGGTGCTTATATAGTTATTTAATGGGCACCTGATCCCCTGTGGAGTAATCCATTTTTCTTGTATTATTCTTTCATTGGTAATTAGTGTTCAAATATAGACATTGGTGTTTATACTTCTTCTACATGACAATCCATTAAAAATGAGAAATAATGTTTAAACAAATTAGAAATATGTCAGAGTTAATTCATTTCATAACAATTTGTAAAAAAACAATTTTTTTAAAGAAATTATAGCATAAGAATTAAGAATTAAAATCAACCTTCTTCACTTTTACAAAAATTCACAATGACGTGTGAAATCCTGGTTTTTCCTAAAATAGAAAAAGGATTGACCATGTGCTTAAAGGAAAAGTAGAAACCAGTTTTCTCAAGTAGGTGTTAAACTGATTTTCTGACCAATGGAAGAGACTTGCAAGACCAAAAATGACTTCGTGAGTGAGTGCGAAAAATCTAATTACAATAAAAAGACTTGATCAGGTCAGTCAGATTCAGATGGGAGCAGCAAGAGACACAGCTAAAATGTAATGGGAGAAGCTTCAAGTCATGCGTCCTTTCTCTTTCCTTCTCATGCGCTGATTCCTTTTATTTCTTCTTCTCCATCCAAAGATATTCCTACTGAATGCATACATACATATGTACACATATACTCTTTCAATAAATTACTACTACAAACATTTGTATGAACTCTTGATACCCTTAACTTTCTCATAGAACATTTACTCTACCTATTCTTGTTATTCTTTTCATTAATAAATTTCTATTTTAATACACAAAATGTATACTTTTATTCTTACACTATTACTCACTATTCTACACTAATTCATACATTCCAACCTACAACCAACCTTCTGATAATTCTGGATAAAACTTGTAAGCAGTAGAAAGTTTGGTTATGTCTGACACAAGGCCGAACCAAGAAACATTCACCAACTTCCTATAGCTTCAAAATAATGGATTTTTTTTATCCATAGTTCAAAATTATGCATTATTACTATATGTTATATTTAGTGGATACACGTTTTTAAGTATAATTTTTTTTTTTTGTTTTTCCTTTATTTTTTATTTTTCATTTACTGGCTTGTTTTCTTTTGAGAGACGTTAATAAATAAAATGTATCTTCAACAGGGCTTGAAGACTGATGTGATTTTAGACCAGCTCAGACATGATAATTCAAACTTTGCTTTGCTGTAAAGTCCTTTGTGGCTGAGTTGTTTTGAAACCTAACCAGGCTTTATGGTGGTTTCTCCTATGTAGAGGAAATGAAGGTTTGGATCATGCCTAAGGGCACATTTTTTTTTATTAAAGACTCTCAATCAGTACAGGCGAGTAGACAAAAACTGTACTATATTTGTCTATATTTCTGAAATGAGGTATTATTTACACTATTTACATTATTCAGATTACCGTCCTCATTATTACTGGGCCATGTGTCCTCAAGGACAGTGTATATAGACATTGGCTAGTTCCATTGACTTGACCCAAAGAGTTGTGAGTTCAATACCAAACTACAGCAGTGGTGTACAAATAACTTAGAAGAATTAAGTTAAAGAGAGATTAGTACATGGCTACCTGAAGAGGGCCGGAGCATACAACAGCCAAAATGTTGTAAACATGGCACTAAATATGGGGACAAATAGTTCAAATAATGTAAATAGTGAAAAATTATGAAATTATTTTTTTTATCATCTATGAGATGGAGGTTGTAGTCAAACAGAAGAAAGAAACTACAAATTTAGGTACCTCCACTCAATTGCCAAAAAAAAAACAGCATATCATGATGTTAAAGGAGCTCAAACTTAATAAAAACAAAGTTTTATCAGCAAAATATTTAAGCTATTATTAAGAGGAAAGATAAAATTTTGTTATTATTTTTTAAAATCCTTTCTAACATGTTTGAAATTTTAATTAAAATTTCATTTTATGTTTTCTGAAAAACATTTCTCTGAAAAACATAAACATGTAGGTAATATCAGACAGATTTTGGTCAACAATACGGTGATCCTTACTCATACATACAGTAAGAGGAACCTGAAGATATTGAAGGCCATGTACATCAAATCAAAACAACCAACACTCAATAAAATCAACTTTAAAACAGGAAATAACATATTACATTGCATTTGACAACATGGTTTTGTTGTCACTTCGCGCTATCCCGTGGTGTGACGTCATAAAACCACATCACAAACTTAAGAACTGCGTTTATTATTTTTGGTAACTATTGCCGTTGCCAAGCGGAGTTTTATGTCAACACAAAATAAAATCGTCGGTGATGGTGGATTTTATATTTCAGTTTAAACAACCTCTCTGAAGATGGCTCATGTGAGCCGAAAGCTTAGAAGAAAACCAATAAATAATTATCCAAATGTTGGAGAATTTTTGTCTTTATTTTCAAATATATATACATATATATATATATATATATATATATATATATGTGTGTGTGTGTATATATGTAAAATATTGAATAGCTATAGTTATAGGTCATGTCTAAATTAGATCTGTAAAGAGTTGCATTAGAAAGTGCTCAATACATCTTTGAAAGAAAATGGAGAAGAAAAATTCACTGGTCAAAACCATGTTAGCATAATCGGCTGAGCTTTCCTACATATATATAAGGAAATGAAAGAACAGATAGATTAAAAACCTACTGTTCATTGCATTTATGTTTATAAAAAATGCTTCATACAAATTAGAACTTAATATTGTAATTTTGTTTTTACAACAGCTTATAAAAGCATTATATCACTCCACAAAAAATTTCATGTTTTAGAACATCATTGCTCTTCTTTGGGTGATATTTAAAACAATAATGTTCTGAAACATGAAACTTTTCATATAGTGATATAATGCTTTTATAAATCATTGTAACAACAAAATTACTATGCACACACACACACTAGTTAAATAGTGGTTGGCTGAACCAGCAGATAGTAGTTCTAAAAAAGTGCTCAATGCAAAACCAACACAAATGAACTGAATATGCAGAGTTAACAATATGTTAAAGAACAGAATACACACCACTTGCTAATCAGGTTTCAACCATGCAGGTCTCTTCAGGCAAGCTAGCCTGAAGAGACTTGTGTGTTTGAAACATGGATAGCAAGTAAGTGGTGTGTATTCTGTTCTTTCACATACACACACACACATTGAAAGGAAAATTCAACAAACAGTTAAATGATTATAAATCAAGATTTATTTCGACAATGTAATATAACACTGTCTCATTTAGACTGTTGAAAAATAAGCAAATTCACTCAGAATATCTTTAAAAATAAATTTTTAACAGAGAAAGTGAAGTTTGTAAATCACAACTAATAAATCCTTTGTTACTTAATACTTTTCTGGTATTTATTCATTTTTAATTATCAAATTTACATTAATCAATTTTTATATTTTTAAAGCTAAAAGAAATCCCTTGCTCTTTCCTCTTCTCATTTCAATTTGTTTTTCTTTCCTCTTTTTCCCATTTTCCCATGTACTGAGAAAGAAGTGATGGCTTTTAAAATATAAACCAAAATTATTTCTCTAGCTGAATAGAGGGTTTTAAATACGTTTTTTCCAATTTAAGTTAAAAATATATAAGTATCAAAAACTTTTGATATTTTTTATACAAAATATATATATATATAATGTTTACCATAATGTGCATTGTGATGCAGTGGATATCAGCTCAGAATGAGAAATCAGTGTGACGAGTTCCAATTCCAGTTGTATTCTTGCATTCACTTATGCACAAATACCCATGGGAAAGGTATTAATCCGTCACTTCTCCCTCTAGCTATGAGTTAAATAACAGGATTAGTTGGGTTCTATAGCCTTGGCTGGCAACCAGTCTACCACAAAATTAATAGCGACCTACTTCAGGAAAATTTTCTGCCTAGTCAGTCATGTCTCTTTCAAGACATGATTGCCCAAGAAAACATCCCCAAAATAAGAATAAAGAAAATAATTTTGTTTAAAGAATGTTACAAAAAAGATTTTGGAAAAATGAAAATTGTAGTAAATAAGGAAAATGAATTAAGCAGAAAAGAAATATTTAAAGAAGCTTGTGTTTTTTGTTGTTTTTTTTTTTTCAATCGTTTCACCCCATGTAAGGCAGAAAGGCTACTGGTGTGCAGGAAGCTACAGTGAGAGAATAAAAAAAATGATGGATGGGAATCAAAGAGATAAAAGATGACAATTGACATTGCATTTAAACTTTTGGAGATTGTAGCTCTAAGGGAACCTAGCAAAAGGAAGTGAATTCCACAAATAGGAAGTACGAGAAACTATTAGAATAGAAGAGGTAGTTACATTTAACTAGTTAAAAGGGTGAGACCTTAATGCCAATCTAGTAGCACATGTAAATACATATGATCGAGATACCCAGTGGAGAGCTCGTCAGAGCAGTTATCTTCTAGAAAAGACAGGGAGAAGCCAGATCGTGTCAGTGAGAAAGTGACTGAAGGCGAGCTGCTAGGTCAGGATTGTTTATATTGCAGATCAACCTTTGGATTGTGTCAAGAACCTCAAGATGAATAGCAGGAGCACCCGACCAGATGTTGTAAATGTAAAGAGAGAAAAGATGTAGAATATTAAGATGAAAAAAATCATGGAAACAATCAAATTACCACCTTTAAGTAACTATCATAAAAAGAAACACATGTTGGGTGAACAAGTACATGAAAAATATTTTCTCATGATTAAATTTTACTGATAAATGTAAAGCTACATTAGATGCACCTGGTGGCTGGAATACAGGTTGGGTTCTTAATGGTAATAGTCAATCAACTCAATTTAGAATGAAACAGAAGGTGAATAGTGTTATTGGTTCCTTCAAAGTTGATGATGATACCAAGATAAAAGCAGAGAATTACTGAGAAATTCTTTGGTATTTCTTGATTAATCTAGTAGAAAAATTGTGATCCATTATATATATATATTTGGCATCCATATACAAGCCTGTTTTACTGTATCACAGTTCATCAGTGGGGCTAGACATCCACTTGCTTTTGGCTGTGATCGAAACTTTACCGATCAGTTGGAGTCTCTACTCCCTAAGCCTTAGGTGCATGGAATGAGACAGGGGAAATTTTAGTGTGTTATATATAAACAGTGTATACACATGCCAGTCACTGGAAGAACTCAATTCATTGCTGAAGAGTAATGCATAAATTGCGGAAGTGGTAACTGTTTTTTAAAATTTTACTCTCTAGAGAGCTCAATCGTAATGAGAGCATAATATATTTGCCATCCACATACAAGCCTGTTTTGCTGTATCACAGCTCATCAGTGTGACTAGACATCTACTTGCTTCTGGCCGGGATCAAAACTCAACCAATTTGGTATCAGTCGGAGTGTCTACTCCCTAAGCCATAAGTGCATGGAATGAGAGAAGGGAAATTTTAGCATGTTATATATATTATATATGCATGTACACAAGTGATTTATTTCATCCTTACCTACCCTATACTTGTGTGTGTGTATGTATATATATATATATATATATATATATATATATAGTAAATAATTCCCTGAAGATCCAATTTGGTGAAACCTTGGTAGGGTCATTGGCTCTGTAGGTTAGTTATTTACTTTGTTTGCTCTACTTGCATATTGAGCGCTTTTTGTTTTAGATTACTCATCTCAGGTTTTTTTTTCTTTGGGCAGCGTATTTTGACTGATGTTCAAGTGCTTAGCTCGTTCTTTTTTTTATCACCATTTTTTCCTTCCGCGTATGTGCTCGGAGGGTTTTTCGGAACGAGTATAATGACAAGTTTACATATATATATATATATATATATATATATATATATATAGTAGGTATGGATGAAATAAAATTCTGTATCCAAAAAAACAGTATTCTTAAAGTGTTCAATACAAAGTAGAGTGAATAATATTTAAAATGTATATCATTGCATCAGTAGCTATTTGTTTTGACACCTTTTGTCTTATCAAGTGATGGTGCTGATTTAGAGTTGAAGAGTTTTAAAAGGTTCAAAACTAGTCAAACCCCCTCAATTAGAGAGACATAATTACATAGTCTGTGGTGACCATTCAAAATACAAGTAATTTATATATATATATAGAGAGAGAGTGAGAGAGAGCACACTTTTTAATATAATTTTATACTGATTTAATTCTGACCAATAGCTGGTGAATAATAATTATATATATATATATATATATATATATATATATATATATTGTTAAATATAAGAGAAAATGTTTAGAAAATCATTTGCTGCCTCAATACACTAAATATATATATATATATATAAGACAATATTAGAGCAGGAAAAATATCTGGAAAGCAAGAAAATTGCTTTAATGTCAAAAAAAGAGAACAATCAATGTTCAAAAGATTGATGAAGGTTGTAGAATGTCAACATAAAATATATTTATTTAAAAATCAAAAATTCTGTTACAGTCTGCATAATAAAACTTGAGAAGTAACAAGTAATTCTTAATAATTTTCATAAGGAAAGATTTTATAAGTAGAAATTCACATGATATATTGCTCATATAAATATATTTTGAATGTTGTGCTAACATCAGTTGGTTCATACCATCTTTATTGCATAATAAAATCTCTAGCTAATATATATATATAAAAGGGAATTTCATTACTATTTCTTCCACGGAAAAAATCCCAAAATAAATCGAGTTCTAGTTGTTTTTGTTCTATGTCACAAACTACATAAAAATATATTATTTACACTGTTCGGACTGTTGTCCCCATCTTTATTGCCATGTTTACAGTGTTTCGTCCATTGTATGCTCCAGCCTTCTTCAGATGCTAAGAATTTTGAACCAATCCCTTTATTTCTATCACTGGCGTATATAATTCTCATTCCATGTGCAATGCCACTTCCAGATGGCATGTAGTTATCTTCCTTTTAACTGAACTCTCCAAGTTATTTGTTTACCACTGCTTTAGCCAGGTATTGAACTCTCAACTTTTTGGGTTAAGTCATTGGAACTAACCAACACTTATATCCACTGGACCACTGAGGATACAAAGGCCAAAACATTGTAAAGATGTCAATAAAGATAAGGATAACAGTCCAAACTCTGTAAATACTATTTCATCTCAGAAGTATAGACACACACACACACACACACACATATATATATATATATATCCAGATATATAAGGAACGAAGAAAATAATTGCAATGTTCAAAACATTAATTTAAAGCAGTGCGCAATATAAAAATAGAGCAAAGAATATTTGTTATTAATTATACTTTAGAACATGTACAAACTTCTACAAAATTATACATTTTGTTTCAATATTGAAAGAACAATGTCTCATTAGATAGTTAATAATGATGGTAATAAATGTTTTATTGAAAATGATTAAAAATACACCCTTTTCAAAAAATAAAAGGAAGTGGTGTTTTTTTTTTAATTTTTTTCAATAAAACGATTATTACCATCATTATTAACTATCTGATGAGACATTGTTCTTTCAATGTTGAAACAAAATGTACAATTTTGTATTAGTTTGTACAAGTTGTCAAGTATAATTAATAATGTGTGTATATATATATATATATATATATATATTAGAAAACAGTTTAACTGGATACAGATTCTTTTCCTTCTAAATTTTATCTCAAACTCAGCATGTTTATGGATAATGTGTAAATTACATTGTCTGAAAATGCTTGTTCTCATGTCCAAAATGTTCTAAAATTATCTGACCTGTTGCATTAAGCTTTATGAAGTCTTAAGGGAAAAATAATACTGAATTGTGTGTTTTTAAAATGTTTTTGAATTCAGAGGAATCATTAATGTGTTAGACTAAGCTAAGCTTAAGAGAAGACGTCATAGAAAAATTGAAGAGAAGTTAAAAAAAAAAAAAAGGACAAGTTTTCTTATCTTAATGTGATTGCAATGATAACGTACAAATACCAACTCCACAGTAACTTATATAGGCTTTGAAAAAAAATCGAATAAAGGAATGAAACGCAAAGCAAGGGAAGTAACTCGAAGAAAATATTTAAAGTTCTTTCCCCATGGAAGCCGCCCAGTTACCTTAGTTGAGTTCAATTTTTAATGCTTTTTCTTCTATTGCACGGGTATAGTTGATATTTTCCCCTTTTTAATGATGAAATTTTATTTTGTTTCATGGCGATGAAATAGCCATAGAATTTTAAATATCTTTAAAAATTAAAAAAAATATATTTGTTTAATTTAGAATATTAGTAATAATAATTATGGGTTTATGTATGTATAGTTATATAAAAGTACTTTTTTTTCACATTAAGTGTGAATAGTAATGGTTAGCTAGTTTGCTATCCAATACTCTTTCATGAATTACTATACATACACCTTTATAAACAGTATATGTGTTTTTTTTAATAATTTCACCCAAAGCAAGGCAGAACCACCACTGATATGCAGGGGGTTACAGTGAGAGAAAAAAACAAGGTACATAGGATGTCGAAGAAAGGAAAAGAAATGGCTGAAAATCAAAGAGATAGAAGATGGCAACTGATGTTGCATTTAAACTTTTAGAGTTTGTAGCTATCAGAGAAGCAAGCAAATGGAAGGGAGAGAAAAGAAATTTAACTATTTCAACAGTACTCAATGCAAATCTAGTAGCACGCATACATACATGTTGGTCGGGAAACCAGGGAAGAAAGCTCATCAGAGCAGTTGCCACAAAAATACTTATAGAAAAAACAGAGGGAAGCCACATGACATTCTTTTTTTTTGTTTTACGCTGATGTTTTCTTTTCTTTTTTTTAATTTGTTGATATTCTAAAATCCTCCTATACGTTTTTGTTTTGCATCTAACACAACTGAATGCAACTTATACTTGAGGAAGGCTGAAGAATATATCTGACAATATGAACTTAAAACAACAAACATGAAGATAATTGGTGAAATAATAATACTTCATCTCAGAACTTTAGAAAAAAATTAAAAATTTCTTCCCAAAATAATTTGATAATTCAATTCCTATTTTTTGTTTTAAATTCTGAGAATATAATTATTGGGATATAATCTCTTTTTATGGTGAAGAGAATACAAAAGAAGGATTTCAAAAAGTTTCATAAAATCCGTGTTATTAACATCAACTATCATAAGATTGTTGGATTCATAAATCATAAAGTCCTTTATTAATTTCTCTTCATTAATTTAAATGCCTATCATTTTAATTTTCATGCCATTTGTTTACTCACTTCCAAAAGAAACCAATGCCTGTTAAAACTGAAGATAAAAGTAATACTTCAAAATCATGATAAAACTTGGAAATCAGGCTCTTTATCTGTTAAAGACTTCCAGAAATAGATTTAAGATTTTCTGCAAACTTCAGAAGTACCATACTGAATGAAAATATCAGGAGGAGAAAAAAAAAAATGAATGATATCCCTACCATTGTTTTCTGTGTATTTAGTGACTGTCATTTGTAGTGTTCATATTTATAGTGAATTGCATTCAATTAATGATATGTATTTTGTGTTTGTTGTGTCAAAAATGTCTCAAATATGTTGTAAGAAAATGTTACATGTACAGTGGAAATATTTTTTAATGATTATCTTTGAATTATTAATCAATAATTGTTAGGAACCGACAATAAAGCCATTGAGAAGGCTGCATTTTTGTTTCGATTCTAAACTAAATCCTATTTTGAATGAGGAATAAATTTCCACGGTACATTTTTAATTTTGCTATCAAACCAAACAAAGGTAAGGTGTGTTGTATCTACCATTTGTTCATTGAACATTTATTTATTGTGTTGGTGTTTTCTAAACTTGATAAAATTTTGGCAAAATTTTCCTCAGTCACACTTTTTAAATAAAAGAGCAGGTAATAAGGATTTCTTAAATTGAAAAAAAAGCATTTCAGATAAAATCCAATTAAAAAAAAGCATTTCATATAAAATCCAATTAAAAGTTACACCCAGGAAATTCATAGGATTTACATAATTCACTTATTTGACTACACAAAAACTAAAATCTACATAAAAATTGTCATGACTCCTTTTATATAAATCTTAATTTTTCAGCCATTGTTTAAAAATCATTTATTCCAATGAGATGTCATTAATAGATTCGATTAAATATTTAGAAGTGTATTTATACCAGTGACAAATCAACTGGAAAAAAAATATTTTTGTTTGCAAAGTTTAAAAATTAAATGAAAAAACAGTAAATTTTTTATTGAAACACAAAGATATACAAAATTCACAATACTCATGATAATTTTAAAATCAGTATTAACAACAATACAATAAGGCTATGAGAAATTATTCTAAATGTTCATCAAACAACATCACCATCATCATAGCTGTGTCTTTTTTTTTATTATTAGGGGTAATATTGCACAAAGCAAGGTAGGTCTTGCCTGACAGAGGATCTTGGTTTACCTTTTCACATGTCTGTCAATATACTGAGACTTGTCATAATAATTTGAGGCAAGATTTTACAAAGACAGATTACAAACTCAACTCAGCTCAGACACTCACAGTAGTGCGAGTGTTTTTATAGACACCCCATCCTAGCACATACATACTATATACATGTGTGTGTGTGTGTGTGTATCTTAGAAGTAGTAGAAACTCATGGGAAATTCATGGGTTAACAGTCCACTGTTTGTAGTGATTTAATTTAAGAGTGCTTGATACTTAATACAGCATTATATATGGTAATATTTTTATTATAAGTTTATAATAAAAACATAATTTACTGCAACACAAGAGCCATTGTGTTTCAGTACTATTTTATTAGCACCTCGTCAGGCAGTGAAATATTTTTTTTTATTATTGTTAGGAATTATTATATATAGAAGCTTCTATATATAATAATTCCTTACAGTAAAAAAAAATATTTTACTGCCTGACAAGGTGCTAATAAGATAGTACCAAAATACAACAGCTCTTGTGCTGCAGTAAATTATGTTTTTATTATAAACTTATAATAAAAATATTACTATATATATATATATAATAGAGAGAAGTTTGTCACTTAACTGAGCAGAGTTATTCTGACTTCAAAGTTTCATGAAAACATTGTGATGTTACAGGACTTTTGATTCTTCTGCTCAATATCGAGTACTTTATCACAAAAAACCTGCTTGCCAAAAATGCTTTCCTCCCAGTGAACCACTGAAAAAACAACAATCATGGCATCATCACAACTTAACACTAGTGTGTGTGGGTGTATATATATATATATATATATATATATATATAATGTTGACCATTGGCTCCTATAAGAAACTTGTCCACCCTTTAACAGGTCTTGTTTTTTGTCCTGTGGAGTAACATGCCACTCTTCTCACTAGCAGAAATCTAATAGAGAAACTGGCTTACAGACCAACTAGCTATCTATGCAGAAGGTTGTACTGGGTTACATGTTGCAAGCCAGTAGCAGACAACCATATATATATATATATATATATATATATATATGATTTGATGATCACCACTTTATCACGCTATCAAAACTTCTAAGACTACATTTGTTAGATACAAGTTCTATTGTACACCTGTTCACCTTCACAATATAGGAAAATACTAGATAACAGTATCAATATACTACACCATGAAAATAATAAAGAAAACTTCAAATTCATGAGGCCCTCTATATCAAAAGCAACCAACCAACACTGAACAAAATTTATTACTAGTGTAGTAGCAATGTTTTGAAATGCGTTTCACCAACATTTAATGGTATTTTGCATTTCTACCATTTCTGGTTATCCCCCTTACATTAGGGCATTTGTTTGGAAAAAAAAAACAATGGCCACAATTGATAAATTTAAAATATTTATAGCAGAACACGTTTATGTGAGTTTTTAAAAAGGTCTAATTACAGCGATCAGTTACAATAAGTATGTTTTTAGAATATACTTCTGAGGATGATCTCAAAAGAGATTGAAAGTACTTGAGTAAGAAAAAACTACAGTGCCTTCCTTGATGAACATCAAGAAGCTGATTAGACAATTAGAAAGAATTATTATAAAAATAGACTTAGTATGTTTATATTATTTAATGAAACTTGTTTGGAGATATATATATATATATATATATATATATATATATATATACACATTCATAATTCAGTCGATTGTGCAACCTTGGTTTCATCCTCTTTAGGTGTTTTTATATGAATGCCTGAAGATACCAAAAGGTTGAAACCAACATTGCATAATCAACTGAATTCCAAATGAAAATATCTAAAAGCTCTGCATTTTATATGTATTGAGCACTTTTTACTGCAACTATGTACTGGTCTAATTTAATTCTGACCAATAACTGGTTTATAATTTTATATTCATATATGTATATATATATATATATATATATATATCCAAGTGAGTACAGAACGAAGAAAGAAATTTTTTTCACCATCCAAAAAAGCTTTTTCCTCCTGACGAAATGTTGGAAACCCAACGTTGAAACAAACATATGATTGTAGAGGAGAGGACATATATAGAAAAAATTATGTACATGTTCTAAAACATAATTTATAATAAATATTCACAGCTCTATACATCATATATCGAGCACTGTTTTAAATTAATATTTTGGATGGTGAAAAAAAATGTCTTTCTTCATTCTGTATTCTGTACTCACTCGGAGATATATATATATATATATATATATATATATATATATATATATATATATTGGGTTTCCAACATTTCGTCAGGAGGAAAAAGCTTTTTCCTCCTGACGAAATGTTGGAAACCCAATGTTGAAACAAACATATGATTGTAGAGGAGAGGACATATATAGAAAAAATTATGTACATGTTCTAAAACATATATATAAATATATATATAATTAATGTGGAGAAGTTTGTCACTTAACTGAGCCAACTTCAAAGTTTCATAAACGCACTGTTACAATGTTCTTCACTTGTTTCACTGGTTGAGATTTAATTTAAATCTGATATATTTATATAGGGGAGAGATTGTTTTGTTCCAAGAGAAAAGTGTGTATTTGAAAGAGAAAGAAAAATTGCAAACACTTCTGATTATTAAGTAGATTTTACTTTATTTGTAACCATTTTCAGGTTATTTATCGTTTTTAAAGTAATAAGTGTTTTTCTCCCAAGTTAAACCTTTTAGCAATTATTTCTTACATTAAGTAGTTGCCATCCTGGTCAAAAAATATTTTTCTGGTTGAAGGTAATGAAATAATTAAGCTTGGTCAGAGAATGAAAAGGTGAGAGAAAAAAATGGATGGGACAGTGTTATAGTTAACCCCAACCCTTTATTCTTATCTTCCGAGATCTCACTGTGTCTTTACTAATGTCTTCTTACCTCTAGTCTTGTGAGTCTGTGATTTCATTTTTTTTTTTTGTGTATTTGTTTCCCTTTCTCTGTGTGTGTGTGTGTATGTATATATATTTATTATTGAATGCGAGTGTGTTTCTGTTAATATATTTTTTATGTCTATTTGTATGTATCATTATAGGTTGTGTGTGGTACATCCAGTTTGTTTATTTTTTCAGTATGTGTATAGATATATATATTCTTCTTTCATACATACATATTGTATTATTATAAAGAAACTTATATATATATAGTCATCCGCAGACAGATCTGTTTCGCTGTATCACAGCTTATCAATACAGTTAGACATTCAATTGCTTTTTACTCAGGATTGAAACCCAATCGAATTGGCGTCAGTCAGCGATTCTACCTCTGAGCTATGGGCACCTGGTAGAAGGAAGCAGACTTTTAGCATGTGATATACCATCTATTCATACGCCAGTAATGAGAGTGTTCTAATTCATTACTGAATGAACAATGCGTAGATGCTAGAGTAACTACTGTTTTTTTAAAATTTACCATTCTTCCAGAGTGCTCAATCAGGGTGTAAGAGTATAATATACTTTGTACTGTGTGTGTTTATGATTTGTTTAGTGCTCGTTTAAATTTATCTTTGAAGTTTTTTCTTGTGTTTGTAAGTAAGAGTAATTGTCTGTTTGATATATTGGCATAATTTTAAGGTTACCCTTGTTACATTTGTGGATGTGTTATGAGTGTTTTCTGTTGTCTGGTAATTTAATGTTGCTTTTGTGCCAGGTGACTGTCGTTTAGTGCTTGGGGGATACCAATGTGCAATTTGTTGCATTTTGTGCACCTGAGTGCATAAATTACATTTTTGGAATTACAGTTTAAATTTTTCTTATAAATGTTGTAGCGGGGTTTTCAAAAGTATCAGAGTTTCCCTGTATAATTATGTCACAAACCCCACATCTTTTCCTGTTGCATTTTGTGACCTCTTGTATTATGTGTTGACTAAATTTGGGTGAAGTGAATGTATTTTAGTTTTATTTGTTTGGCGTTTGCTTTGAATTAATTTGATTGTTTTTAGTATATCTTTTATTTTATTGTTCTTGTTAAGTAGGTTTAGTTTTATTGTTATTTTGGTAAATAGTTCTGGATTGTTCTTGTATGCAGAGATGTACATTTGAAGTATTTTTTCTGCTGGTCTATACCATTGTTTGTTGGTGGAGTGGGGTATCCTCGTTTTTTGAGAGTTTTATATAATTCTAAGCAGGTTTTTCAGAAGTGTTTATCCACCACTATAGTGCAAATCCACACGGGAATAGTGGATGAATTTTAGACAGCTTTTTGGGTGATGGCTCTTAAAATGAAGATATAGTTGGGTGTCTGTAGGTTTGTAGTAGATACCTGTGATATTATGGTTATTTCTGTTTTTGATGAGTATATCTAAGAATGGCAGTTCATTAAAGTTTTGTTTTTGGGTGAATATAATTATTGGGTGTAAGTTTTGGAGTAAATTGTGTAATTCATTAATATTGCCCCATGAGGATTTCCAAAAGATGAGACAATCCTATAACTATCTCATCAAAGATTTAGTAAAGTGTGTTTTCATGTTTTCCCCACATTTTTACTTGATCTTTTCATAAAGGTTGTTCTTGAGATAAGCTAAAGTTTGGTTGGCATTTCTTGCTATCATTTTTGTTCTCATGGTTTTTTCTCCTTTTGTTGTTTTTTCTGTTTATTTACTCCCTCCACCTTTTTTTTTTTTTTGACCAAGCTTAATTATTTCATTACTCTCAACCAGAAGAATACTTTTTATCCAGGTTGGCTATTATATCATGCAAGAAACAATTACTAAAAGGTTTAAATTGGAATAAAAACATTCATTTTATAATCTGTATGAATAGCCTAAAAATGGTCACAAGACCCAAAACACATGCAACAAAATAAACAAAATAAAATCTACATAATAATTAAAAACGTTTGTATTTTTCCTTTTTTGTCTCTTTTAAATATATATATATATATATATATATATATATATATAAAATACACTATATATATATATATATAAATATATATATCGTGTATTACGCCAGGCTAGACTGCTAATATATATATATATTAGCAGTATAGCCCGGCGTTGCTCAGATGTAATGAAAGCTTTAAAACTAATCCATGCTCCTGGAGCTCAGACTCTTTGAACGTTGGCACGAAAGACTAAAAAGCAGTAGTTGTTTCCAGCAAAACCGTAGACTGAAAGAAAATTGAATGGATGTAAGTCAAATTTTGATTTCCTGGTATCGATATCAAATAAGTTTTTTTTCGTCATAAACTGAATTTGAAGGTTAAATAAGTCCTCTGAGTAAATCGTATCATGGCTGTGACTAAGAACTACAATTATACCTACTTAGAGCCAAACCCGTAGCAAAAACTAAAATAAAAGGGCTGAAAAAATACAGACATACAGGCAGATAAACAGACACACGCACAAACATCTTGCATTTTTATATATATATATATATATATATATATATTATCGATTTTCTGAACTATTGTAAGAACTGCAACCTTGAAACTTCTGAATATCATTTCTTATGTCTTTGTCTATGAGTGTATCAAATTTGATTAAAATTGGACCACTCCTTCTATAACCCGATTTTATCGATTTTCGGTATTTATCATGGGTATCTCGACACAAAATCTAGCTAAGAACACTCGCAGACGCTTATAGTACAACTGTGTAAATTTTCAAGAAAATTGGTTCAGCCGTTATTTATAAATAAGTTTAGATATGTAATACACTATATATATATATACACGCATATATATATATATATAATACACTAAAATAAAATAAATTTCGACGTTCAAAATTGTTGTATGATCATTTCTACATGAAAAGTATTTCATGTAGAAATGACCATACAATGGTTTTGAACTTCAAAATTTATTTTATTTAATAATTGGCTCTGTAATTTAAATATTAATTACATTGAGCCCTCCACCTGTATTATTTTTTAATATTAAAATATTAATATTAACTAGGATTGGGTCTTTGGGATTTACCTTCCTGCTTTTCCTTTTGGATTCAAGTTTTTTAAAAAAAAAAATATATATATATATATATATATACACACACACACATATATATATATGTAATACACATATATATATATATATATATATATATATATGTAATACACTATATATATATGTAGATATATACATGTAATACACTATATATATATATGTAGATATATACATGTAATACACTATATATATATGTAGATATATATACATGTAATACACTATATATATATGTAGATATATATACATGTAATACACTATATATATATGTAGATATATATACATGTAATACACTATATATATATGTAGATATATATACATGTAATACACTATATATATATGTAGATATATATACATGTAATACACTATATATATATGTAGATATGTAATACACTATATATATATGTAGATATGTAATACACTATATATATATGTAGATATGTAATACACTATATATATATGTAGATATGTAATACACTATATATATATGTAGATATGTAATACATATATATATATATATATATATATATATATATATATATGGTGAAATAAAAAGACAAGAGGAAAACTGTTTTTAACTTGTCTTTACCTTTTTTGTCAGTGGTGGACTTTATCAAGGCAAAAAGACAAAATGAGCTTTATTCCAAATTACTTATCTATAAACAAACAGTGTTGGCAACTATAAAAAAACGTTCACAAATCATTCAAAAAGATTAACAGAAAATTTTCAGTTTTAGAACTCCTTCATGTGTTGTGCAATGTCACACGATGTTAAAATGAAGTGAATTTAATGTTTTTTTTTTAACTTTTTATTATGTAAGTTTTTTTGAGTATTGTTTCCATATATTACCCACCAACTTCATTGCATCTACTATCCAAAACAATTTATCCCATCTAAAAAACCCACAGATTGTAACAACTACCTTGAAAACAATTATGGACATTGTCAGATCTAAAAAATCCTGCAATCATAATAATGAACAAGCAGGTATATACAAAATAAATTGCCAAAATTGTTCCTCAATGTACATCGAAAAAACAGGTAGAAATCGAAAAAACGTATATATGAACACAAAACAGACATCACTAATAATAATCTAATGAATGCATTAGTGATTCACAGAAATAAATCCAACCACAATTTCAACTTAAAAAATGCCACACTAATAAAAAGAGTAAACAATTTATTCAGAAGAAAAATTCTTGAGAGTGCCACTATACTGTACTACCAAAATATCAATTTGCGCCCTGGTTTTTTTTTTCAATCTCACCTTTTCTTATGAAAATGATACTGAAACAGACTAACATGCATAATAAAAAGTCAAATGAAAACGGTTGAATTGCCTTCATTTTAACATCATGTAACATTGCACTACACATGAAGGAATTCTAAAACTAAAAATTTTCTGTTAATCTTTTTGAATGATTTGTGAGCGTTTTTTATCATTGCCTATACTGTTTGTTTATAGATATGTAATTTGGAATAAAGCTCATTTCATCTTTTTGCCTTGATAAAGTCCATTACAGGATGAAACGTGTAGGCAAGTTAAATACAGTTTTCTTCTTGTCTTCTTTTTATTTAATCATCCTGTCCTTAATCTCAGATTCTAATTGGGTAAATTTTTACATATATATATATATATATATATATCATACACAATGATTTCTTCCCTATGACTGAGACTGATATGATATCTACTTTACAAACTACTTGACATATCTGTTTCACTTATAAATTTTCCTTCATTTTTTTAAAATTATGTGCATTCCTAGAAAGTTTGATATTTACAGATTGGAAGAAATCAAAACATAACGTACTGAGCAAGCTTAAATAAATGGATGGCAGAACAAGCTTTAGAAGAGATAACAAAAAGACAAAATTTATTAAGAGCTGTAAAAGACAAGAAATAGTGGAGAGCCAAAATCACTAATGTCCTGAAAAACATGGTATATAGAAAAAGAAGAATGCACTTAGTGACATGTAAAATGTGCATCTCAGAACTTGGTAGTTGGCATTTTAGGAAAAGAATTTAAGTGCAGAACATTTCCTATCTATCATTGCCAGAAAAGTTGCTAATGAAAGCTCAGTTGTGGCTGCAATATTTCAACTGATTGGGATTGTTTACCAGGTGTAGGGATCTTCTAAAAGGTGTCAAAGAGAAAACTTGAAACTGTAAGGCTATGGAGACAATTTCCATGTCTGCATGAGGTTGGAATCTGAACCTACTGAAGCATGGCATCACTCCAACATACAAAATGACAATGCAAGATCTCCTGCCATTAATAGGTGCAGTCAAAAATACTATTTTGATTGGCTATTGCTGTGCCAAGAAGAAGATTCCTGTTCAAATGCATATATATGTATATATATATATATATATATATATATATATACACACACACATACGGGGTGCAATGGATAAATTATTGTCTGAATTACACAAAGAAGAAAATAACACTGACATCTCATTTTAACAGATGTATTTACCAAAATTAATCAAAAATATCCTGAAATCCTAAAGAGTAAATTTATTCAATAAAATCACCATTGGCTTAAACCATGCAGTACTGATTCCTATGTCCTCAATGTCTATATCTATAAATGCTCTAAAGGGTGCGATAGATAAATTATCGTCCAAATTACACAAAGAAGAAAATAACACCGACATCTCATTTTAACAGATATATTTACCAAATTGACACAAAAATATCCTGAAATACTAAAGAGTAAATTTATTAAAAACAATTGTCATTGGCTTCAACCACGGTCTCCAGATGATTTCAGAATCTCCTGCAACTCTTCTGGGTGGTCACCTTGTTTAAGTTTGCGAGTGCTGCCATTATCCTTGTCTTCAGTTCATCTTTGATCTTACAAAGAGTTTTGTTGGTCTTTCACTCAACTGCACCCCACACATAATAATTGAGGGGATTTTAGTCTGGGGAGTTAGGTAACCAGAAGTAAGGGATGATGTAGTTGCAGAAATATGTCTGGCAGCCATGAGTGGGTTCTCCTGCTTGTGTGGCCTAGGGTCCTGTTGCCAGACATAAGGTCTTCCAGCAACCATCCTGTTGACCTAGGGTAGCACTACCTTTTCAAGACACTTGATGTAGGTCTCCATGTTGAGTATGAGGTTCTGTGAGAATATGAATGTAGGCATAACGTTGCCATCACTAGTGATCACTTTAAACATCTTCTTAATTACCATTAGACTCACCCAACACTTCAAATCCTTTGCATTTTCCTAAGATTGACACCCAAACACTCTGAAATGTTTGTATTGGAGCTTTCAGCACAAATACCAAACAGTACAGCATGCTGTTTCCAAATGTCTGGGAAGCGAATTGTGTCATGGTAGTCATTTTCTCACAGAAGGTGCCCAACTGACCCTACTGTACTGTGCATTTAACAACATCAAAAACAAACAATGCACATGAGCAAAATTAAGAAAAAATGAGTTCTTTAAAAGAACTAACGAGTTCTCTTAAAGTATTTTTTATCTTTTCCATCCTTTCTGGTGAGTAGTTTAACATTAGGATTGACATTTAATAAACCTTGTTCAAATTCTCAGTCTTTTGGGTTTTCACAAGCTAAATTAAATATATTTAATAATTGAAAAGAAAGAACAAACTAGCACATGATGATATGGTATTTGATATTTAATGAATTTAAATATTAAAATGCGTTAAATGCATTTTTAACAAAACGAATATTTCTGTGATAATATCTAAGGAAAGATAAAAGTATTCAGAATTTAAATAATATTTGTGCAACCTTAATCCTGATATCAAATGTGGAGTTGATATTTGATTCTAGATAAAAGCCAGAATCTGCAAATGCTAATATTTCAAGGCTGGCAGGACACCCCCCCCATGCACATTTAGAGAATTGGTGCATCACAATTTTTCTCCCCTTTATTTCTCATCAATTTGACCTTGTCAGTCACTTAAGTACCATATGTGATACACGCTTGGGTGATTATGTCTCAAAAGAGACATGACTGACTAGGCAGAAGATTTTTCCACTGTAAGTTGCCATTACTTTCTGCAGTAGACCGGTTGCCAACCAAGGCTATAGAACCTATTCCATCCTGTTATTTAATCCATAACTGGAAGGAAGAGACAGATTAATACCTTTCCCAAGTCTATTTGCATGTAAGTGAATGAAACGAAAAAAAAAAAAGCAATCTTATTTTAATTATTGATTTTTCTTTTCCAGTTAGAAGTAAAAAATATTTTCAAATTTTTAACCAAATTAAAAATTAAAAAAAATGTCTATATAAATGAACTAAACTGATAAAATTCCTGGGTGTTATCTTTAATATTAGCATCTCAGTAATTATGAATGAATAAATACATTATTGCATTCATTTTACTGTTTAAAATAAACTAGCATGCTATCTCTCTATAATTATATAAAATATCTATTTTCTTGTCAGATTCTTTTTTCCACAAATTGTACAGATATCCTCTTTCTTGTTAGTTTAAATTTCGGCCAATGCATTCTTCAGCCTTCGTTGGTTGTAGTAATTATCTGCTAAAAAGGTCATTCTAATAACACTGAGTCCTATGTTTGGGAGTCAAGAAAAAAAAACACTTTTTACAAAATGAATTCTATACCTACAGAAAGCCAATGAATGTATCTACTAAAATATTATGATAAAAACTGACATGAAAATATTAATTTGAAGAACTTGTGGAATGATGCTGACTTATTTCAAAATTTCAGACTAAATGATTCCTGTTTTGAGAAATCATTAAAAATTTCAAGAAATTCTTTTTACTTGCTCTGAGCATGACATGTTTGAAAGCTTTCAGTATTGTGTTACAGCTAATAACAATGACACATTCAATCCATATTTTCATGGTAACATCATGTGTAAATGGTCATAATGACGATTGTATCTTAGTTGAAACATTCAACAAACGGGAACAGAATCAGTATTTTTGCAATTCTAATTCCTAGAAAACAACTTCTAAGGAAATGTATCGTTTTGGTGCTTTTGACTAATTTCATTTTTATTTTTAAAATTCTGTTTTCAAATGATAATTCAAGAAAATTGATTAAAACTATGTTTGAATTTAATGAAAAGTAGAGACTATCAAATAAAATGTGATTTTTAATGAAGAAGGAGCAAATGAGATGGTTTAAAAATGCAAAGAAATATTTTACTTATTTTAGAATTTTTTTGAAA
Source organism: Ascarosepion bandense (assembly GCA_037127315.1). Lineage (NCBI taxonomy): Eukaryota > Metazoa > Mollusca > Cephalopoda > Sepiida > Sepiidae > Ascarosepion > Ascarosepion bandense. Next base: position 861,986 of record JBBBDQ010002188.1, read on the forward strand.
TTCAGAAATAAGAATATAAATTACAGAAAACAAATATATATTCTATACAGAAAAAAATATTAAATATAACTATAGATATATACATATCTATAGGCACTTATTTACATTTATTGAGTTTTTCATCTCAACAAATATTTATAGATCAATGGATTGCATTAATGCAAAAAAATTGAATCTGGTTATTTTAGAGGAGCACACAAAGTATTATGCATACTTTGTGTGACTAGTTAAAAAAAAAAATAAAGATAACAAATAATTATTGATGATATTTTTTGTTTCTTTATCATTCAAAATTTATTTTAGAATGGTTTATTACTTCTGGAGTACCAATCTTGAAGATATGGCCCTTGATTTAGGCCAACCTAAATTTTAAGAATTAATTTGCAAAGAAAGATATGCTGATTATTCTGTTCCCAGTTTTGATTGTAGCCACAAAAATAATCTGTGTAGCAGGTTATATTGGTTCCTAGAAGATCCAATCTTACAGGTAAGTCCAATATCCTTTTTAAACCAGTCAGCAAAGACAAAGCCAGAAAGGAACAAACATGTTACCCTGCCATTGCTACCATAAGAGGATCCAAACCATTTTCATCCTGTTCTCCAATAACATTTATTTTTACTGTTCAATGTTACTAAAGTGTATCATGTCAAAACAAATGTTTTCACTTTACAAGACAGACAAATGAAGTCAAGAGAAGGGAAAAAATAACAGACTACCATATTTCCAAATGAATAATTCCCAGAAAGAATAGATAAAAAATATAGTCTTGCAAGTTCATTCCAGAGAATTACAAAGTGGCATGATTTCTTGACCATTATGATCTTGAAGCTCCAAATTCTGAACGTTATTCAATTTTTATTGTTGTAAACTTCTGTTTAAGGATCTTGGAAATATAAAAAAATTAACTTTGTTTCTGTGACTTAGATAAATTTACCTTGGAACTTCTCAATCCACCCATTATTATAATTGTCAGTACTTATTATATCCATAAGTGAAGATGGTATATTTATAGATATTGCAATTCGTTTTGTAATATGATCTTCTCTTAAGCTGCTGCAGTGTGGAATAGAAACTATTGTAGCAAATACTGCAACATATTACACTATATATTTTGCAACAGTGTAATGTGTATCAAAAGCAAAAATGAAGATGTAAATTCCTTTATTATTCTGTAGTGTACATTTTCATGATGCCTATTCTAGTAAATGTATATCTGTTGTTTGTTTGGGACACTTGGGTTTTGTTCATCCTTTAAGTTTTAATATTTATTCATTTGTCTTTTACTAAATCGGTCTAATGCGAATCACATATTTCTTTTTATCAAGCTAATGGTCACTTTTTATTTATGTGTCCTTGTTCTGTGCCTAGTTTTTTTTTATAAGATTTATCTTTCCTTGCATCTTACACTCGGCTCTTGCTTGATTAAGCTTCATTGGTCAAAACACTTTTTAAAAATCTTTTTTGAAAGAAGGATACAATATGAAAATCATTCAGTTGATATTCTTTTTCAAATTTACTTTAAACAGGATAGAACATGATTTACTTTTATTGCTGAAAATAAATATATATTGCTTCTTTTTGTTTTTCTGGTTTAATAATTGTTAATAATATTATAGCATTATTAATTTTTAACATGGAGTCAAAATTTTTTTCAAAGTTGATATTAATGAATCTTTATTATCTAATAAAAAAACAAAAACAAACTCTGAAAAACACACCCAAATGCCAAAAGTAAAGTAACTATAAAGAGATTGGTCATATGTCACGAAATATTTCACCAGCCTGTTGTTCTAAGGTAGCATTTATTTTGTAATTATTCTAATGGCTGTCGGATGCATTCTCTGCTTTTATGATTTTATTTTCCTTTGTTACTGAAAAGCAATTCCTGTTGTTGAAAGTTTTTAAAGTTATTTGAAAAAATAGCATATGCAAAAATAACAAGAAAAAAATATCAATTTTTCTATTACATTATTTTATTTATTGATTGTCAGTAATAAAAAAATATCAATTTTTATGATTTTAACTTTTACTCCAGATTTTTTGGATAAAGCAAATTCTAGAAGAGTAAAATTTCCATTTCTAATAGCTTGAGTTGCATCCCTTCTTTTATTTTGTACTTTTTAATCTTACAAAAAGGTTTGCTACAGTAAAATTTTCAATGTTGAAAATGTTCATTAATGTAAGAGTACAATTATTATAGTTTTCATCAATAAAACGGAAATAAAAACCTAAATTTTTAAAACCTGCTTATTCCTCTTCTTATTAAATAGACAAATTTCCTAAATATATACTCAAACAAATTTTCTTAGCTTCTTGGCAGAATTTACTAAACACTTCTTTCATTATTTTTCGGAAAAATACGTTTTACGAGTTACTTCCCTTAGTTATTAATCATCTCCCTTATATAAAACCTTAGCATGTAAAAAATTCAAAATAATAAAGCAAGCCTTAACTTTATAATCAGAATTAGCAAAAGCTTCATATTGAAGTTCTATATTCTCAAAATCAAACAAAAATATATTTAAAGCTAAGGTTTCCAAAATTTTAGACACTACATGATTCTTGAAAACAGAAAAATGATGTTGATTCAGTGTTAAAAATTTTTTTATTTGATCCTAATAAACATTTATGAAAGCATTTTCACAATTTTTTATTGTACTACTTTATATTTCAAAATAATTTTCTTTAAATAAAGCATATATGAATATTAACTAATCAGTGAGAGATATTGTACAGTCATAAAAGTTATAAATACTAATGTCCAAAAATTTGTAAGTTTGTTTGCAATTAAAGAGATGAAAGACACTAGTCTTTCCAAAAGGACATATTTTAACATTGCACCATAAAATTAATTAAAATTAAGCTTACCATATGTCCTGATTTGAGGGGTACTTTCTTGGTTATATAAGCTATCCATATTCATTTTTGTGTATGCATTGCTCTGATGTTTAAGGCTCATTTTGTTATGAAAACACTTATTGTATAGAAAAATTGAAAATGGTCCTTATTTGAGGCATGAAAATTATGGTAATTAAAATTAACCGAGTAATATTTTTAACTCATGCATCAATCAATATATTGATTTCTTTTCTTTACTTGAAGTAATGAAGAAAAAACACTTCTCTTAGCTTTATTATTGAATTTAATGGCTTTCTTCAAGATGGTGTACATATTCCTGAATAAAATAATGAAAAAATAATATTCTTTATGGTTTTGTAGATGGTCCTGATAAAATGTTTCCTTTTTCAATACAATTGTCTTTATTCATTTATTCATGTTTCAATTAAAATATGCACAGAATATTTAATAAACAAACTTGTAAAACTGTGTGTATGGATGGATGATTGTATGTAAACCTTACAAAGCTGTTAGCAATTAAAAACAGCAAAAATATTTCAGCAATTTAGTTTTAAATCTTAACAGTGAAGTAGTTACTTCTTAACGTTTTTCATCAGTCAACTTGTTTATAAAGGCTAACAAAAATGATTATGTGTAGATGTTTCTGTGTTATTGGTAGGTGTTTATTTATATTAGCTCAAAGATAAATGACAAGGTAATGATTAAAGAGGATCTAATTGACAATTTGGGATTTAGATAGCTTTTGAGTTCAAACAAGATGGTCATTTGATTTTGAGAATCCACTAAGAACTATCAATGTATTAACTATTTTTTTATTTAGATTACACCGACTGTCTGAAAAAATATGTATGCAGAATGAATTAATTTGTGAAAGGATAGGAATTTCAGAGCAAAAAAAAAAAATAAAAGGTTTTTTGATTACCCCTCCCTTGCACTGACTTGCAAAAAAAAAAAGCATGAAAAAAGACAAAATTTTGCTGCCACCAACATACACACACTCCATCTTTAATTCTCTCCTTTCCAGTTTTCTTTCTTCTTTTCTACCAGTTTATCTGTCCCATCTTTTCTCTCTTTTCTCCTTCAATGTCCATCTACACTTCCTGTCAAATTGACTGGATACTCACCACAGTTGCCTATAAAGCAATTGTTACTTTTTACTTACCACCTCCTTTTTCATTGTTTTTTTTTTTTCTTACTGCATGAATCACTTTGATTGTTATCTTTTTTTTAATTTGCATGGTTTCAAAACCATTTTCAACCCCACCCGTCAAAACTGACCCTCTTTCCCTTACCCAACCAGACTATCAAGTCAACATTGTTATATTTTCAACTTGCACCAGGCTTAAAAGTAATCACATTTTCTCTGCATGTCTTACAAGAGATGTTTAACTCTTTCATTTCTTTTATCTGGTTGATATTTTTTGTAAATCCTTTATTTCTAAATTCTTTTTTTCTTCAATCTATCACCCTTCCAAAATTCTTCCTTTCGTTCAAAATTTTATTTTTTTCATTGTCTGGCATTGTGCTTATTCTTTCTATCTTTCTTTCTTACTTGATTTTTCTTTTAAACTTGTTGCTGTTGCTGCCACTGCTGCTACTGTTTCCACCGCTGACGCTCTTGCCACCACCACCACCACCACCACCACCACTAGAGAATTCTTCTTAAAATTATCTGTTTCTACATTCTCTCACTCCCAAAACCCCTACTTTCTTTTGTGATGTGTTGTGTTTGTGTTTGCCTTGTGTCATGTGTTTACAAGTAACTCCCAAGTGGTCTTATCTGTCTTAGTAGCTATTGTGGTTTTACTTAATGGTATGCAATAAGTTGTTTATGTCTGGTCGTTCCAGCATCCACCGTGGCCTCGAACACGTCACAAAGCAGCGTGAACAGCTCCCCTTCCGGCACACCACCAGTAAACAGAGCCATAATGTCTAGCCCTTTCACAGTGCTCTCTGCCAGGCATGAGCATGCCTTTGCTCACATCCACCCCCAAGGACCGCAGGTATGGCATCATACACCCATATACATACAACCACACATATCCACACTGTCATCAATCACCCCTAACCATCTCAATCATTATGGTTTCTTAAACCCCCATTCTTATCCCAACACCATTTTGCCAAAAGGATTCCATTCTACTTTCTGTCTTTCTATCTGTCTGTCGATCTATCTCTGGAGAGAAATCAAGGTCAGCTGACAGGGGCAACTTTTTTTTCTGAATCTTTTTATTAATGGAATAAGAGAGAACAATCACAATGGACAATGGCCAGCCAACTGGGTGGAACACTTCCAGTAAATCAACATTTTTTTTCTATTATTTTTATTAAAGAATTACAAAAGCTTTTAGTTGGGGCTAAAAGGTCTATAATTTTGTCACATTTCAAGTTTCTTAAGCAAAGGCAATCCTGATCAGAGAAATTTCTTTGAGCAAATTCATCTCCCCTTCCTAATCAATACTGCTTGATTGACGACCTCTAATCTTCTGCAAAGCTTCAGCAATAAATTTGCCAGCCACTTGCTTCTTTCAGTCATCCAAAAATAAATGTTCAACAAGGGAATGATCATACAAAAATAGATTATTGCCTTATCTCATAAAAGTTGGTAATGATCTCTGTATCATTCTGCAAATTATTTCACTGCAAGTGATTCAGTCAGTCATGCATTTTTTAAAGTTTGATGTCTGTTTAAATAAAGTGGGATTTTGAGGTAATTCGTTTCAAACAAATATGAATGGACAATTTTGAAACTATTTGGCTTGTTTGATTTTCTAACAGCCCATGCAGTCACTAAAGAAATTTAGATAAGATAAAATTACCTCATAAAATCTGAAATCATTGATTAAAATTTAATTATTTAAATTAAAGAAGTTGGGGTTAAATAAATATTTCAACAAAGCATTTCTAAAATTTATCTCTGAAAAAGACATAGATCAAATGACCAATGAGTTTTTTTGTTTCAGTTTTTTAGATGTTATAAGTTCAGTTTATCAATTGAATAGAATTTAGTTTGACAGGGAATGTTTGCAAAAGTAACACTCATTGACTTTAGAATGATGGAATCATTTTCATTCTATTAAGAAAATTAATTTCATATTGGCTTTCCCATTTTTACTCAAATATTTCATTAGAAGCATCACAAGTTATAAAATAAGTCAATCTATCCAATTGTTATATGTCTATCTATTATTAAAAATTTTATTTGTAAAAAAGAATTTAATGAAAATTTGTTAAAATTTTAAATCTTTGAATATTGAAAACCAGAATTGTTTTCAGGAACATTCTTCCAGGAAAAAAAAATTGAGCAATTAATTCAAAAAATTATGTAAAGAAAATAAGAATGTAATAATGAAAATTGGGGAGAATGGATATCTATATACATTTTTAATCAAAATTTTATCTGTTAATTATGAATAATAATAGTGATCAGAAGTTCTGAAATACATTTAAAGAGGCAGAGAATGTTTGAATTCTGGCAAAACAACTTAATCTCTGAAATGTGCATGTCTGTTCTAAACACAAATATGTTTTGAATATGTCACATTCTTTAACAAAATAAAAAAAAATTCAAAGGATTCTTATATTTCTTCAAACGCCATTTTATAAAATACTGTCAAATGCCTCATTAAAACATTGGCATTTAGATATTGATTGCTTTGAGTCTACCAAAATGACACAGGTCTTCTGCATTCACAAGTTCATTCTCTCCAGTTTTCAATTGCAATTTGCTGAATTTTTCTACAGTTGTTAAAATAATTTCTGGCTTATCTCAATTTAAAAATAACTTTTAATAAAATATTGAAACTAAAGGAAACTTTATATTTATGTCATGGTGTTATGAGTGACATGAGAAACAGTGTTCTCATCAAAGACTGATTTCAGGATTGTAAAAATTTTTCTTTCAAAATTCATTGTAGTTCATTATTCCCAAATCAAAATATATTTCAGTATTTTAAAATAAGTGTTTGTCAGCTGCAAACAAGATTTGTGGTGGACTCAGATTCATAAATGGTTACTGCTTGATGTAAAAAGAAAAATAGTATCATTTGCTTTCATCATTAGGACCTAGATATGAACTAGTAAAAATAGTCACTGGTTTTAATTTTTCAGAAGTTTTAATAATTTTTAGTATATATATATATATATATATATATATATATATATAGTAATATTTTTATTATAAGTTTATAATAAAAACAGTTTACAGCAACACAAGACCCCTTGTGTTTTGGTACTCTCTTAGCACCTCGTTGTGACTGTCTGACAAGGTGCTTATGAGATAGTATCGAAACACAACGGCTTTTGTGTTGCAGTAAACTATATTTTTATTATAAGTTTTTCTGCTGGATGATCTTCAAATTGGGAACTGACTATTATGTTTTCATTCTTTTTTCATGTCTTTAATTCAATTTAAATTATATAGTTGTTCTGTCTTTTTGACATTGAGTACTGATTTTACACAAGCACTAAGTTCTTTGTTACTAAATACGACACAGTTGTGGTGTTATATTTATTAATATTGTCAACCAGTTGAGACTGTAGCGGGCTGATGGGCAGTCCACCACATTTTATTTAAATGCAGGATTAGAAACAACAAACAAGACTCGTCAAGAAAAAAAACAATGACCATTTGTAACAATATATATGTATTAACAATTTTACATTCATTAGAGAAAGACATGCATTTAAGTGAACCATAGAAAATAGTCAAGAGTTGTCTCTCTTTGACTGCTAAGATTAAGTTCAATCAGAAGTGAATAATTCTGGAAATGTCTTTTAGATATTTTTAAATGGTCTTAGAAAATGTTCTTGTAAAAGGTTCTTGGAAAATGTTCTTGTAACATATGTTGACTTAGTATGTCATTGTGAGAGGTACTAGAAGAAAGCTTGAAAGTGTGTATTGGCGGTTGTCACATGTTCCCGCAACTGCCTTCTGCCATTGGGGTTCCAATGAAGATGTATGTAGGTAGGTGTAAGTATGCATATGTATGTACATGTGAAAGTTGATTTCACATGTCACCGACTGCTACCTGCAGTCAGGGTGCGGATATGGGTGAGGAAAGATTATGATTCACTAAAAATGCAATATGTGGGTGCATTGCTTAGTCACTGGTTGGATCAGCTTGACTGCACAGGAAAACAATTTGATTGACTAAAACTTAACCAATCAGCAAGTGTGTTCTTGGTAGACTGGAAAAGGCCTGTTTGATCCAATTTTCTACCAAAAGTGGACAAAAACAATTACTTGAAAATAACGCGATTTGTAAATTGTTGCATAGCTGCGATTTGTAAATTTTCTTGTAATGAATGCACTGGTGATATATTAACCAATCATTACTTGACAAAGCTGATGTAGTATGTATGAATGTATGTCAGAAGGTTCTACAAGACCAATAAGTGAGTACAGGTTTGAGTTGACACTCTTGTTATTTTTTTTTAAACAATGTCAACTGATGTAGATCAAGAAATCCTGTTAAAGAAAAATCTACTTCCTGAATCAAAATTGTATTCCCTTTTTCCATTGGTGAAACTACTCCTTTATTCAAAATGTACTCGACCAATTAGGCCATGGGAAACCTTTATGGTAAAGCAAGGTTCAATTAAAAGGGCTGTAAACTTACATAAATTGTTTTGGCTATGGGTTATTTTAAAGGTGGAAAGTAATGTCCAAAATTATTTTGTTAATATTTCAGTGGATACTTATTTGTGTAGAATTATACCATACACATTTCCTATTATTACATTAAGGAATATATCTTAATTTTTATGAAGGTTAGTTTCATCTTTCACATACCTGACAAATTAGTTTTACTATCATGGGAGGCATCTGTATTGTTGTTTTTATCTATGATAAAATCAATGCAATAAATATATTGAAATTTTTCTAATCTATATCTTCACAATATAACTGAGCACTATAAATCAAACAGCCCAAAATTAATCTGATAAATATTGTATTTTATGAACAAACTGTCACTGTAAATACATCTTTACGTAACAATGAACTAACTTCTTTGTGATCTTAATCAATTGTGTCTAAAGAAAAAGTCATGATTATTTTTTTTGTGTGACATTTGGATATATAAAGGATGTTAAGTTTAATTCCTTATAATATGTTTAATATAAGAATAAGTGTGAAACATTAATAAGCGAATCTTTCCTTCGGCACTAAAACTACCCATCAACAATCCTGGGCATGATGGTAAACTGTGTCTGGCAGCAAGGCCTCTGATTGGGAGGTTGTGAGGAGCATGAACCCACCTATTAATTGCTGTCGTTCCCAGGTCCACCCTGACCCGGAGTGGTAGTACCTGTTAGGGTCCCAGCTATGGGAAAAAAGTTAACTCCAAACTGGGGTCAAAAAAATATGAAAGTATAAAAATAGACTTTTATAGAAAAATATACATTTTTGAAGGAAAAAAAATTTCTCGGCAAAACAATTTTGAATACAAAACTAGAAGATATTTTCAGTTTTCTAAAATAAAAAAGAATAAAAACAAAAACTTTTCATTAAAATCTGACTAAATCAACCATCTCACTATAACCAAACATTGAAAAAAATACCTTAAGACCCAACCTTTTGGGTATTAGATAACTCACAGAGGTTGATATGCCATTAAACAAAACACAAACTACCAATCAACAATCAGTTGATGCTAGAAAATTCAAGAGGCTTGAAAACTTAGCCTATTTGGATTCATAAGTTAATTTCTAATGCAACTTATTCTTTTCTATAAAAGTAATACAATTTCATAATGGAAACAATTATCCAAGGGAGATAATAACTAGTAGAATTCATGAGTTATTTGCCTATGCTGTAAAACGTCTTTCAATTTTGTTACTTGATAAACTTAAAGAAAAAGAATCTCGTTTAAGAACTCCATGGCTATTTAATGAATCCTTAATCTGATGATTCTGCTCTTTAAAGAAATAGCAAACTTTATATTCTGTTAATTCTTTGACAAAAAATAAATGCCCATCAAATAGAATAATGATACTTTAAAGTTTAGTTTAGTACAAAACTGACTCTAAGGAAATATAAAGAAGAACATTGTGTTGCATCACCCTTCCAAGTGGTGAGGACTTGCCTACTTTGAAAATCAGTTTTCAAAATCCTAGATGTTACCAAGATTAATACAGCAACCACTTTTTACAAGTTGGGAATAACAATCTTTCATTTCAATTCCAAAACACACCAAATTGAAACAGTAATCTGAGATTGATTATAGACCGACCTTGAAATTGTCAAATATTCTAAAAACTAAAAAAATGTACAAAGTGGAAATTGTTTTTCAGCCAGATTAAGTAGAATTACTAAATTTGGCTTGGTTCATCATACATCTAAATGAGAAGAATAGAAAATAGATTGTGTTGCTCCAACCTTAAACTGGAAGAGACTTACCTTCTTTGCATATAGGTATTCAAAGTCTTGGCCATTACCTAATTTTGAACTCTGAACACTATTTTTTTTTTTGTTTTGCTTTCTAACCCCCAACCCCATTCGCTCCCAGTGGTGCATAGGCCGTTAACGACCCCTCACAATCAACAAGGGTGTTGTCAATGCTTCTGTCACTTGTCTTTTTTACAGTTATTTAAGTGCCATACATAATATATGCTTGGGTAATTCATGTTTCTCTCAATCCATGATTGGCTAGGCAGAAGATTTTTCCACAGTAGGCTGCTATTTCTTGCTAACCAAGGCTATAAAACTAATCTGTCCCTCTATTCAACCCATAGCTGGAGGAAAAAGAGATGGATTCATGCCTTTCCCAAGAGTATTTGAATGTAAGTGAATGCAACAAATTCAACTAGAATTGGAACTCTGCTCTCCGATTTCTCATTTCAAGCCAATATCCATTGCATCACAATGCACATCAGGACACTAGTGCCAAAGTTAAATATGTAACTATGTCATCCACCAAATAAGTTCCATTCAACTAAAATATTGTGCTGGAAAAAGAACCAAGTAAGACAAAAGGTAATGTGAGCTGTAAGATCCTCAGCAATAAGAGAAATGAATAAGAATTGTTTTTTAATCATGTAAACTCAAGTGCTTTTCATTGCCCACTTTAGGCTGACATTAGAAAATCCTGGAAAATAATTCTTCTATGTAATTTTGTTAACTGTTTTAAATTAAAAACACAATTTACTAGAAAGCAGTAATGTCACTGTGTCTGTGTTATAGGTCATCTTTTTGAATTGGTCTCTTTAGAGGTAATATAAATGTTCTTCAATCTAGGCTCTTCATGTATGTTGAAACTGGCTTAGAATGTTGCTCTGTTGTCTACTTAGAAATATATATATATATATATATATATATATATGATGTAGAATATTTGGTATTTAAGTTAGGTAAATTCTGATAGAGACGAGCTCAAAAGAACTCAATGTTAAATTTATTTATTTAATTTAACAGAGTAATATAATCTAGAAAAAATTTTAAATATTCTACAATTTCATGGGTAATACATATTTTGCAGCAAACTTGCTGCTTGTCAGAACTGTTGCACCATTTGGGTCTGACGAGCAGCAGGTTTGCTGTGAAACACGTATTACCCTTGAAATTGTAGAATATCTAAAAAAATTTCTACAGTTTGTATATTCTAATTTAGAAGATCAGTTGATTATGCTACCTTGGTTTCAACCTTTTGTTATCTTCAGGTGTTTTATAGTAACTGATCATCTTATGCTTTTTTTGAGCATGTAACAGGAACCCCCAGAAATAAAATAAGGGAAGGGCTAGTCAGGAATTGTAAGCATTTTCATTTGGCTTTGTATGATTATAAAATATATTTTCTGAGGTATTTACATCCAGATAGGCTAAATTAAATATTCAAAGTATTGTCTGAATTAGTATATTTAAAAGTACTACATTAAAAAAGTATTGAGCACTTTCTGATACAACTGCTTACTGGTCAATTTGACTCTGACTAATAACCAGATTATAATTTTATATATATATATATATATATATATATATATATATATATATATATATATATATATATACACATAAGTAAAGAATACCTAGTGAGCCAGACAGACCTACCTGGGTTTCACCTAAACGGATCCTTAAGGATATTGCCCATTGGATATAGACGTTGGTTAGTTCCTGTGACTTGACCCAAAGAGTTGTGAGTTTAATTACCAGGCTACAGCAGTGGTGAACAAGTAACTTACAGGGTTAGAGGGAGATAACTCATGACTTCCAATCAAGGCTTTATGCAAGGAATGAGGATGATATACGCCAGTGATTGTAATAAAGGGTTCAGTCTGAAATTCCTAGCACCTGAAGAAAGCCAAAGCATACAATGACCAAAATGTTGTACAAATGGCAACAAAGATGAGGACAGTAGTTCAAATAATGTAAATAATATAGATATAATATGTTTACTTAATGGCTGAGATATTTGTGTATTCTCCTGGGTTACATGGCTGTGTGAGAGTCCTGCTGGAACATGTACAGCTAGCCTTTCAAAGGCTATTAGAGGTAATGGAAATTTAGTGTGCATCAACATGGGTACCTCTATGGAGCCTGTGTAGAGCCACCTTTCATTCTTATTGTTCCTCTGGCCACTTTTTCAGCAAGTTGAATAGAAGATAGGCTAAATAATGAAAACACCTTGACATTTCAAGAAAACTGATTTCAATATGAGGTAGAACATTTGGCAGTAACTACAGCTTGATTTCTGCATGAGATCAACTCATACAAAGATTCCAGAGGAATTTTTATCCAGTATTTAGCTAAAACGGTCTCCAGTTCTTTCAATGATGATGGTGGAGGATATCGATTCCTCACTTGTTTTTCTAAAATGAACCATAAATGTTCAATAATGTTGAGATCTGGGGGCTGGGGACTGGGGTGGGCAGATAAAATGTTCTACTTCACTAAAATGTTCCTCATGTCATTCAGCTACAACTTTAGCAGTATGAATGGGTGTATTATCATCCTGAAAGGGGGTATTTCCTTCCAGAAACAGTTCCTGAACCATAGGATGAAATTGATCACTTAAAATTCTTAAATAGTCCTGATTGTTGTTTTTAATAAACTTATTTAAATAATATCTGAAAAAAAACAACAATTTTAGCAAAATAATGAAGTACTACAAATATCTAATTAACAAACAAAAACAAACATGCTTTTGAGAGTTTAATCAAATTTTCGAAATTCTGCTATTATGGTTGTAGATGTTTCTATTATTTTGTTCATCCTCTGTATGTTTTTTGCATGTCAAACTGGAAGCTGACATTCTGATGTTCCCAATACATCTGAAAGAGAAATGAGATGGTTAAAATTTGGTGCATGTTGCATAACATTATGTTTGATCATCTATACAGATTATACTTGAGAATACCTATATATATATATATATATATATATATATATATATTATTATTATTATTATTATTATTAATTTAGAACATGTACAAACTACTACAAAATTGTACATTTTGTTTGGACATTGAAAAAACAGTTTCATCATTATTACCTATCTGATGAGACATTGTTCTTTTAATGTCCAAACAAAATGTACAATTTTGTAGTAGTTTATAGTTTTCACATGTTCTAAAGTATAATTAATAACAAATATTCATTGCTCTATTTTTATATTTAACAGTTTTAAATTACTGTTTTGAACGTTCCAATTATTTTATTTCTTCTTATTCATTTCAATAGATATATATTATCAGATATTTTCTGTAGAAAGGAACAGTAGTTCATTAATAGATGATCAAACATAATGCTGTGCAACTTACACCAAATGTTAACCTTCTCATTTCTCTTTCAGATGTATCGGGAGCATTAGCATATAAATAGATAGATTCTCAGTTATAATCTGTAGAGAGGAACTGTATGGCTATAAAAGAGACAGGAGAAAAATTATATTTTGTTTTAGGCAACATGTTTTGTCTACTGATGAACTTCATCAAGGCAAAAAAAAAAAATTAAATCTCACCATTCATGATAGAACCAATACTTTCCCAAGTCAACATATACAACAAACATATAAAAAAATCAAAGCAAAATGGTTAATTTCCATCATCTTATGCCATAACAATATACTTCACATAAAAAGAAATTTTCTTCACGCATGCAAAATGATGTAATTAAAAATTCTATATTTTTCAATTGACCTAATGAATATTTATGAGCCTTTTTATAATTTTCTAGTAACCAACAACATTTTGTTTTTTGTTTATAGATACTTTACTTCAAATAATAAATTTCATTTTTTTGCCTTGATAATGTCCATCAGTGGATGAAACAAGTTGGCAAAAATAAAATATAGTTTTCATCTTGTCTCTCTTTTTTAGTCATATATGGGAATGTCACAAAGTGGTTAGAACATTTGCTTTATGACCATAAAGCCCAGGTTCAAATCTCACCATGGTTGATTTGTCTGGAAGGTGACTTCTTGATGTTATCTGTCATCTGTAAGAAGGCAATTCCAATGTGCGGCACCTTTGGAAAGTGGCTGAAAACAGTAGCACAAGTTGAGTCAAGCCTTGTGTGTAAAATTTGGTAGACGGCTCCCTTTGCGGAGTCATTGATGGTTGTGCTAGCACAAAGTCACAACTCATTGTGACCGAGGGTTTGAGTATCCTAGCATTGTTCAGACTGTTCATCATGCTAGATAATACATTCTCTCCCAGAAACTAACTAAGGTTTGCTCAGCATAGTTGCAGTATAAACCACAGATGGGCTCTGTGGGTGTTGAACAAACACAAGTGTGCCTTAGCAAATGTCTGCAATGGGGATTATCTAGCCTCCCCAGTAAACTGGTAATCTCAAATATGAAGGGCCAGCCATTATATATATATATATATATATATATATATAATCTTAGTACATGTCTTTATTGATTTTGTCATAAACTAACAAAAATTAAGCTTTATAAATAAATAAAACCAATGCTAAAGTTCTTTATATCCACAAGAAATGTTATATAACATCAGAGCCCACAAATTCTCACTTTTTCTCCACAACAATATTCTGTTTTTAGCTCAGATCATATTTGTCTCTGTATTTTTTTTAACTTATTCATGAGACCTAAGCTAAGTAAAAGCAACCTAGGTGAATGATCACTGGTAAGAGGTCAGTGTGTGAAACGTATTGATAGGGTGAAGTGAGATTGTTCATTACTTCTGTTCTTTTCATTTACCTTGTCTAGCTTTCTATTTTGGGCCTATCCTTCACCCACCCCCAACAAAACTGGTCCTACCAGATTTTGACATCACTTCTCTTGCTCCTCCTAAAAATCTACCATCTTTAAACTCTTCAAACTCTGACATTTTCAGTTGTTTTTACCATGTCTCATACTGCAAATAGACTCATTTTTCTAGAGAAGCATTTTAAAGTTGGTCCTCTTTATTAAATTCTATCACAATAAAAAGTTCCATATGTTTCTTGTCATTTATCAGAAATAATTTAAGAGAACTTAACTCTTTTAAGCAGATTCCATTGGGGGCATAACATCTCTGGTTGTTTTAGGTTTTGAACTTTACAAAAGCATACCATTTAATATCACAGATTGTTTGAAAAAATAATAATACAAAAATTAATTTTTTATTGTCATCAATTGAATAACTTGAAAACTGAAATCTCATCCAAAATCTATTCTAATTTAATTAAAATTCAATCAAATTTATAAATACAACTTTGCACTTGTATTCAAATAAGGAATTATTTTTATTAAAGTCATCATCAGTTTATAATTAGGCATAACATAATTTCTGAGCCTCAAACTTGGAAAGTTTTCACTTTTTTTTATTGTAGCTTTTAGTTTCTTTTATGACAAAGTGTATTCAATACCCAGTAACTTTTAAGCTTCAGGCTTGTCACAAATAAAAACAAATACTTATAGCTTACATCACCAAGGCAGACCCCATCAAACCATGACATTCCTAGCCAAACCAGGACTTATGGTAAGCCTATTTATATCTAAAGCTACAATCAAAGATAAACACATTTTTACTACTTTTCACATCATGTTAAGACATTAGTGGCAATTGTGCCTTAATCTAACTTATGTTTTATTGTTATTGGGGAGGTATTTCTCCTGTACTCTGTTTAATCATTCACTTCTGAAAGTAAAGAAATTAATAGAATGACAAAAAATATCTGATTTTAATGTCTTTTTTACGAACTGGATTTGAAATGTAACATTTAATTTTATTCAAATCTTTCCTTTTGGATAAAGGAAACTTTAAAATGAAATTTCAAATTACAATTTGTATCAGGGAAACTCAGCATTTTGATTAAGTTCCAGAAAACTCAAAATCAGGCAAAATAATGTTTATAAGAATTTTCAAAATTATTTTCTTCACAAGTATTATTTTTTTCATTTTTGCTTTTAAAAAAGTGCTTTATTCCCCAAGAAATTGTAAATAAAAATTTGTTTCTGCTTTTTTTTTTAGTATGAAGCATAGTAAAAAGATAAAAAATAGTTTTTTGTTTATTTTTCATTAGCATGAATTAAAAATTAACTTAGTTGCTTACTTTTGATTGACATGTCTGTCTTACTTTGAATACCATACCATTATTGGCTAGTATCAAAGTTAAACTTTGTAATTACTGCTAAAGAATTTATCTATCTATCTCTTCCTTCTTTCTTCCCCCACTCTCTATATCTCTCTCTCCTTCTCGTATATCAAATAATGAGTAAACTTTGTCTTCTGAATTGATAATCAAATATTTACACATCTTATCAAAGCAGAATATTTTTTTTAAAAGCAAAATGTCCCAAATTTTAAAAACATCAAAAGATTTCTCATCCAAAAGAAACAATTCTCCTTGTCAATTTTTATAGATAAATCTTTCTTTTTTTTATCAGCCTTCTGTTGTAAAACAATTTCCTGATCCCATAAAATGTAGGAATATATATATATTTTTTTTTCAAATTTGAAAATAACTTTGAATGTAAAATGAATGTGTTTCTTGTTCAAATCTGCCAATTTTTATACTTTTGCAATTGTTTCTATTTTATGGCTATTAAGTAACCAATTCTTTTGTACTCATTGTCTTCTGTAGAATTTATAAATAGAATTAATAAAATTAGATAAGAATATAATTATTTTGGAACAGCCTAAATCTTTTAATATTTATTGTAAAGAATAGTTCTCTCTTCTGAAATTTAAAAACATTTTAAACAAAAGAAGATTCACATAATGTCAAATCCTATTTGACAAGTTGGAAAATTGATAGATCCAAATGAGCTTTGCCAAATGTTCAGGATATACTTATATTTCTATCAACAATACTTCAACAGGCTTTTAGTTTATACTATCTATCCATATTAAAAAATAATGATCCCAGCTTGTTTTGGAAATTTTGAGTTGTATTAGGCAAACAAATTAAGTGAAACATACAATTATATTTCTAAATAAATCTGAAAGATATAAGCCATAGAAACCTGTATTTGATTAAGATAATATCTTGTACATCAGAACCATAACCAATCTTTTATCATTGGATTTTTTTTTTTTTCTGTTTTGATTTTGACTTTTTATTACATCTCATATCTTCTTTATTTTTCATTTATTTATTTTAATTGTATTCACCCCAAGCAAAGTAGTAAAGCCACTAAGACACAAGGGATCACTGAGTATGGAAGAATTATAAAACAGAAACATTACTAAGGAGAGAATAATAAAAGAGTAATCAGAAAGAAAGTAGGTAATGATTAACACTGCATTTAAATTTTTGAAGATCAAAATTGGCCAGAAATCATTGAGCTGACAGAAAGTTCCACAAGTATAAGAGAAGAAACTGTTAGCATAGAACTTACAGTTATATGTAGCCAATTCAATTTATGGCCAATTCAACTGTAAATTTATGAGACCTTGTTGCGCTTAAATTCATAAAATCTAGGTACCATAGTGAAAATCTCATCTCAACAATTACCATGAAAGCATTTATAGAATAGTGAGACATTTTTTTTTTATAATCATATCACCCCAAGCAAGGTGGTAACGGCACTGATGTGCAGGGGGCTACGTAAGAGTGAAAAGATTGGAAATGAGAAAGCCGGAAACCACATCCTAAACAGGGAACAAGGGATGAGCCTCTCCACCTGTTCAATAGACATGGGTGGAGTGTGAACCGGGCGATAATTTAGTCTATCTACTCCAATTATTTATAAAGCTTACAGAGAACATGCTCCATTTTGGGATCACATTTATTTAAGGACTATTACAGGGATACCATCAGGTACACATGCTTTGTGGAAATCCAGATTATAATAATAGCAGAAACCATAGAATGGATTATATGCATATCACTCAACAGAAACTCAGTTCTAAGTAGAAAGTTAGTCAAGGATACACCAGTTGAGATCAAGAGTAGAGGATAATTAATACCAACCCCCCCCCACACACACACATATATATATATATATATATATATAATTAGTTAGTTTTTGGTCATAATTAAATTAGACTAGTACACAGTTGTATTAAAAAGTGTTCAATACAATTATATTGTAGGAATTTTGAATATTTTTCATTTAAAAATGAGTTATTTGCGCAAATCACCTGAAGATACTGAAAGGTTGAAACCTAGGTTGCCCAAATAACTCATTTCCAAATGAAATATATATATTTGCAGTCTGATGTACAACACCAAAGTTCACTAATGAAATCTCATGCCATCAAATATGTTCATTATTTCTAATAAAAGCAGTCTTTATAATCTAAAATTCACATAGCTCATTTATCATGTTCTAAAAATCTTGCCAATTTTATTTTGAAAACCTAGACCTGCATAATAAAATCTGACATTATTTATAAACAGCAGTATTTTTCATTTCTTTTTTTTTTAGAAAGGAAACATACCATTTCTTTCGTCTTTTTGGAAGAGTTTAGGGTTGGTCATTTCCTGGAGACATTCTTAAATAGAGACAATGTAATTTTCTTTCTTTGTCCAAAAGATGCAGTATCTATTTTTCTTTGTCTTTCATATTCTGAAGGTCAGGCTTCCCCCAAAGCCCCACCCCAAAAAATACACTAAAAGTTTTTCCTATGGTGCCATTCATTTCGAATTGTTTATCTGCTTAAACAATCATTGGGATTTATATTATTTATCGTATACCATTTAAAATATGTTTCTTAAAAATTTCAACAAGATTAACTGTCATTTATGAAAGAAGAAAAAAATTTGTTTATTATGGACACTATACACTGATTTATTCAAATAAATCTGATTGTTACAAATACTATACACTGATTTATTCAAATAAATCAATGGATAATAATTATTAATATTAAAATATTCAACCAGGTATTATGATATACAATTGACTACACTTTAAGTTTATAGTATTTACATTATTCGAACTATTGTCTTCATCTTTGTCGCCATTTGTGTGTCGTTTCGACTATTGTATGCTCCGGCCTTTTTCAGGTACTAGGAATTTTGAACCAAATCCTTTATTACAATCACTGGAGTATATCATCCTCATTCCTTGCGTAAAGCCTTGATTGGAAGTCATGAGTTATCTCCCTCTAACCCTGCAAGTTACTTGTTCACCACTGCTGTAGCCTGGTATTAAACTCACAACTCTTTGAGTCAAGTCAGGAACTAACCAACATCTATATCCACTGGGCCATGTGTCCTTAAGCAGTGAGTGATAATGTCAACAAAGATGAGGACAATAGTCCAAATAATGTAAATACTACCTCATCTCAGAAATATAGACAAATCTTTAAGTTTATATTAATTTATGCTATGCTATTGTTAGGGTTAGGGTTGTTTTTATTAATAAACTATGTCTAAAGAAGGTTTTCAGCATTTGTCACGTTTTGCAGGAGAAAATTCCATTTCTCAAATTTTCTAGTTTCTCTTTTTCCTCGTTAACTATTTCTTGTAAATCTTCACTGAACATTAACTATAATTCCTTCATTTTCTTTTTGTTCTTCAAAATACTTCTTGTTTTTAACCAAGACTCAGTTAATTCAATAAACCTGAAAATATTCAGTTTGGTTGTGTTAAGAAGAACTAAAAAGTCATCTGACTCATAACAAACATCTGGAATCATTCAGACATGTTTTTGGGGAGCATTTTGCTGTGTTTTGCTTCATTATGTTCTCTTTTTGTTTTTCTTTAAAAACTCAGTTTTAATTTTTTTCTTTGTCTTATTTTCCTTTTTAATTTCTAGATCATACATTGCTTGGATTTTTTTTTGTACTTTATTTAATTTAAATCATTTCTCACCTCTTTTATTTATATTTTTAATTTATAGAAACTTTTTTACTTGTTTAAGTTCTTTCTAAGTAATTGTTTACTTATTTCATTGACTTCATTTTATTTCAGGCTATTTTCTTTTGATTATATTTCCTTAAAGCACAGCTGTGATCATTAAACTTCCTCTGCAGAACAGACATTCACTTTCTTTGAGCAATTCTAGGAAATTAATTATACCTACCAATTCAGTTAGTCAACTTAGATGTTTAAATACCAGTGACACAAAATGGTTTAACACCAAATCTGCATTGAAGCAAATGATGGAAAAGAATATAGACTTTTGTATTTCTTTATTTCTGATAGTCAACACTTGTTACCCAAAAGGTTAGAGTAAAAAAAATTATAACATAAATTTTATCTCTTCAAGTTCTTGAAGCCTGTTTGAAATTATTTTTGTGTTAAAATTCACAAAA